>VSMD01136215.1:0-10027 GCA_008750895.1 Mirza zaza | reverse complement strand
TCAGTGCGCTAATCACTATGGCTTCTCCTCTCTGTCCAAACTTTCCATTGCACAAATTATGCACTATTCACTTTTGAAGTTATAAATACATCTACTACTACTTGTCCCTTAATTCACACAATTACATTTGAGATAGTATTTATAACCTGTGTTAAATTTTCATTGAAATCATGTGCCATGTCTGAATGGATTTCTATTATACTCACTTTTATGGTTCTTTTACTTTTCCTCTCTTAATAAGCATGCACTAATAGAAGTTATTTTTTGGAATACAGAAAAGTGTTTTTAAAATACTTTTCAGATCATGAAAAACTTAAAATGGAAAATATTTCTAACATATATGCTAGGAAACAGAATAATATCCATCACTTAAAGAACTCTTAAAAAGCAATAAGAAAAAGTCAAGCACCCAACAGGAAAACCAGCAAAGGCATATGAACACATACAATTTACAAAAGAGAAAATATGAATGGTCAAGAGACCCATGAAAAGATGCTCTATCTCATCCACCAGACTGGCAAACACTGATAATCGCCAGCACAATGGACCATAGTTGGTCTAGTTCTCTACCCAGCACAATTCTTCCCTTTCTGGTAACATGTTTTTGTATATGTTATATCAGGTAGGGGCCTACCCACCTCCATTCATGAGTCTTGGTGGACTGATATTCATAGTGCCATACTTTTCCCAGCCATAGGGGTGGGGTACCTGACCTATTCTAGTAAATAATCTGCATATCCCATGTTCTTTGCCAGAGTGGTTGGTTTAGGGATGGTCACATGATCCAAGCTGGGCCAATCAGATTGTCCTCAGGACTACAGCTGGAGCCAGTGGGAAAGATAATGTGTCTCAGTTGTGGTTGCTAAACTGGGAGGGTGTGAATCTAGGACTGCTGAGGGACAGAATGTGCACCCTGTGGAGAGGGTCTGTCTGAAGAACAAAGTCAAGCAGGTACTCTCCATGAGCCAGGTAGAGCCTAACCTCAAAGCGTGTCTTTTTCTATGCAGAGTGGCCAGTGAGCTGTACTGTCAAAGTTCTGCCTACTGTGGGGACACCTTTTTTCCCTGTCATCAGGACTAATCTTTAGTGTCTTCTGATTAGTTCCTCCTCAAATGACTAGTGAAAAGGGACTTCATCCAAAGGTGTGGGTTGGCAGGGCAGCAGAACAGGCATCCTGAGATGTGGAACCTGCTTGGGCTTGGTCCTCTATTGCATCCATTTGATGATGAAGTGCTACTCTCCACATCTCATCATTGTATAGCTAGGAATGTTAGCAATGGGTAGCTCAGGCTACTTGGTAACCTGGTGTTCCTCGTCAGGTGCTTAGTCTCCTCCAGGACCCAATACCAAACCAAGAACTGTTTTTTTTCCAAAAGGAGAATGGTTACCTTGCCTCCAAAATTTATACTCCTGGGGAAAAGGACTCTTGATTTGTGAGTTTGTGTTGAGGGAGAATCAGGCCTCTTGCTTTCTCTAACTTCTAGGAAAGTGTCACATTGTGTGGGATTCTCTAAAAAGGAGATCTTGGTGCCACTATAAAGGGAGGGTGTAGTACTGGAAAACCAAATAATGTCCACTTTACTACCTAATGTAGTTTTAAATATTTTTCTTATAATTTTTGTCATTAATTTTATTTTTTATTTTATTTCTTATTACCCAATAATATATACCCATATTATATTATTCTTGAACTTTATTTAACTGGAATCATATGGGATGTATTCTTTTGTGATGGCTCCTTTGGCATAACATGTTTTTGCTATTCATCCATGTTGGATGTATGGTTCATTCCTTGTCATTGCTCATTAGTGTTGTGTTCCATGGTATGGATATAACACAAGTTATTTGTTTCTTCTCTTATTGATGGACCTTTGGGTTGCATCCAGTTCTTTTCCTATTATGAATAAACCTGCTATGAACATTTTCTCTCATAGTTTTTTTTTTTTTGTAAATACCTAGAATTAGAATTGAAGAGTCTAGAGTAGATGTATGTTTAACTTTATAAGGAACTACTGAACAGTTTTTCAGAATGGTTGGTACCACTCTACACTCCCCTAAGCAACATACGAGAGTGCTGGTTGCTCCACATTCTTGCCGGTATTTAGTGGTGTCCTTTTTGCCTGTACTTTTATGCTTTTTAGAGGGTGAGAAATTGTATCTAATTGTGGCTGTAATTGAGGACCATTTCAATATGTGTATTGGCCATTTGTATATTTCCTTGTATGAAGTGTCTGTTCAAGTCTATTTTAAATTTGTATTATTTTTATTATTGAGTAATAAGAATTCTTGATGTATTCAGAATACAAGTCCTTTTTATCAAATAGATGTATCGTGAATATTTTCTTCCAGTTTGTGGCTTGCTTTTTCATTTTCTTGTAATGTCTTTCGGTGAGCAGAAGTTTTAAATTTTTATTATGATTCTTTCAGTTTAGTGCTTTTTTGTCTTTTGCCTACCTAAGATCTTGAAGATATTCATTTGCTTTCTTCTAGAAGCATTATAATTTTAGCTGTTATTTATTTCTCTGATCCATTTCAAATTAAGTTTTATATGTAGTATGAAATAGGAGTCAAAGTTTTTGTCTTGTCCATATGGATAGCCAGTTGTACCTGCATCATTTCTTGTAGATTTGCCTTTTCTATTGGACTGATTTGCTGTTTTTGTGGAAAGCAATTGACCTTATAAGTGTGGGTGCCATTTAATGGATGATCCTCCTTTTCCTCACTGATTTATGATATTGTCATATTGCTTCTTGGCCTTTTGGTTAAGATCAAGTGTAGTATCTATTCTTATCAGTTTAATATCTGATATGTCCTCTATCCGGGTACAATACCTTATTTATTTTATTTTTTTTTCTTGAGATGGAGTCTCGGTTTGTTGCCCAGGCTAGAGTGAGTGCCATGGCGTCAGCCTAGCTCACAGCAACCTCAAACTCCTGGGCTCAAGCAATCCTGCTGCCTCAGCCTCCGAGTAGCTGGGACTACAGGCATGCGCCACCATGCCCAGCTAATTTTTTCTATATGTATTAGTTGGCCAATTAATTTATTTCTATTTATAGTAGAGATGGGGTCTTACTCTTGGTCAGGCTGGTTTTGAACTCCTGACCTCGAGCAATCCGCCCACCTCCGCCTCCCAGAGTGCTAGGATTATAGGTGTGAGTACAATACCTTAAATGGATTTTTGGAGCAGGGAGATGAAATAGGAGCTTGCTCCATCCACACCATTCATTGACCTGGTATCGCAATACCTCCAGGAATGGTGCACCCCTCCCACCAAAAAATAAAAGTAAAGATAAAAAATAAGATACTGTCTTTAACATAAACAAAGTTTAAGTATGTATTTCATTATGTATTTTGGATGTTTCTGTCCACTGATATTTTTTCTCTTTAGTCTCTGATAACAAACTGTTTTAATATTGTGAGCCTTTTGGGATTGGCAAGGGTCCCACAAAGGATGATTAAGCCAGGCAACTTGGGAGTGGCTGCCTTGCCTCTGACAGAGTGCCTGTTACACCCAGGCTTCCTTAGGGCTCACTTCCTTCCCTCTAAAAAGAAGCAGCAAGCACTTTTGTGTTCCCCAAAGACAAAAGTTACCACCTCCTCTGAGGGAGGGCAGGGCTAGCAGTCCTCTCCCTGAGCAGCCTGTCTCTTCTGTGAGGAGCCCACCCTCCCTGGAGGCAAGGCCCTGACACAACCACACCTCCCCCACTGCAGCGTTTCAGCTACAGCCCAAAGCCAATCTGGTAGCCCTGCACACAGCTGACTGAGCTGCCTCCACTATCTCTGCTGCAGCCAGGCCAGTGTGGGAGTTGGTATTCTGGGCTCTTTTGTGTCCCCAAAGGACAGAGACCAGTGTCATTGCCAAGAGAGGGAGGTGTGAACACCTGTGTCTCCCACAGCAGCCAGCCTCTGCTAATCTTGTCAAGAGGGACCCATCCTTCCTGTCGCAGGCTTACGGTGCATCCACTTTTCTCCTGCCTGAACATTCTTCTGGAGCAGGGGGGCACCCCACCCCACACCATCACACCCAGCTCCTGAACCCAGGGAGGCTTGAGAGCAAGTTTGCCAGCTTGGTCTTGATCTGATCACATAAGATTCAAGCATGCCATCCAGAGGCCTGGAAACTAGGGACTACCTAACCTAGGCCACCACTGCTGACACCTCAACACTCTCTCAGGGATCTGAGATCCAACCAACTCAAATTGCCAGCAGCACCACAGTGAGTACCTCCCTCATGAGCCAGAAGGCAGCATACTTCTGCCTCTCTACACTGAGTAGCAGAGTTCCTGGCTGAGGAGAACAGGTGAACTGCAAAGCTATCTGTTTTGAGCTGAGGGAAGAGTTTCTAGATGAGAAGGAACTAGCATAAGAACTCTGGCAATATGAAAGAACATGATGTTTCAACACCCACAAAGGATCACACTAGCTCTCCAGCAATGGACTCTAGCCAAAGGAAATTTTTGAAATCTTAGGTATGGAATTCAAAATATGGATAAAAAATAAGCTCAATGAGATCAATGAGAAAGTTGAAAATTAGCATGAAGAAACCAAAATATAATTCAGGGCATGAATAAAAATTCACTAAAGAGATATCTTTTAAAAATACCCCCATAATACGCTAAAGTAAAATAAAATAAATAAATAAATAAAATAAAAAAATAACAGAACTTCTGGAAATGAAGAAGTCATTTAGGGAATTTCAAAATACAGTGAAATGTTTTAACATCAGACTAGACCAAGCAGAACAAAGAATTTCAGAGCTTGAAGACAAGGCTTTTGGGGCTGGCAAAAAATTAGTCAGTCAAAAATAAAGAAAGATGAATCAAGAGAAATGAAGAAAGCGTCTAAGAATATAGTATTGTGTAAAACTCCCAAACATAAGAATCATAGATATCACTGAAGGAGAAAAAAGAAAAAGCAAACAGCATAGAAAACCTATTTGAGGGAATAATGTAGGAAAACTTCCCTAGTCTTGCTAGAGATTTAAACATCCAGATACAAGAAGGCCATCAAACTCCTGGAAGATTTATTGCAAAAAGAACATCACCATGGCACATAGTCATCAGTCTGGCCAAAGTCAAAGTGAAGGAGAAAGTCCTACAAGCTGTGAAATGAAAGTAACTTACAAAGGAAAATTCATCAGACTAACAGTAGACTTCTCATCAGAAACCTTACAAGGCGGAAGTGATAGGGGTCCCATCTTTAGTATTCTTAATCAGAATAAGATTCAGCCTAGAATTTTGTAGCCACAAAACTAAGTTTCATAAGCGAAAGGGAAATACAATCTTTCCCAGACAAGCAAACACTGAGGGAATTTGTCACCACTAGACCTACCCTATAGGAAATCCTCAAATGTGCTCTAAACACTGAAAAGAACAGTTGATACTTACCAGTGTGAAAACATTCAAAAGTGAAAACTCACAGCTCTTAAAGAACAGTAACACCAAGGAGAATACAAAGCAACTAGGTAACAACATGATTACTGGAACAGTATCTCACTGATCAATATTAACATTGAATGGAAATGGTCTGTATGCCCCACGTAAAAGATATAGATTGACAGACTGGATAAAAAACACAACCAAAATATCTACTGTCTCTAAGAAACCCCTTTGACTTGTAAAGAATCTCATAGAATCAAGGTAAAGGGGTGGGAAATAAAATTCCACACAAATGGAATCCAAAAGCAAGCAGAAGTAGTTATTCTTATATCCGATAAACTTTAAGTCAGCAATAGTGAAAATAAAAGACATACATGGTCATTATATAATGATAAAGGGATCAATTCAATAAGAAGATATTAGGTTGATGCAAAAGTAATTGTGGTTTTGGACCATGAATTTTAAATCATTATAACTAGGCCCAAACACATCTTTATTAATCAAAATAGAAACCATTACAATCAACATATTTTTCCCAATGAGAAATAAGTTTTTTATTCCTGTAACATAAAAATCAGTGCTTTGGGATTCAACACACTCTTGGAAAGCATTTTCTGCATCTTGCTGTTTGTGGAAGTGTTTTCCCGGCAAAAAGTTGTCAAGGTGCTTGAAGAAGTGGTAGTCAATTGATGAGAGGTCAGGTGAATATGGCAGATGAGGCAAAACTTTGTAGCCCAATTTATTCAACTTTTGAAGTGTTGGTTGTGCAACATATAGTCAGGCATCATTGTGGAGAATTGGGCCCTTTCTGTTGACCATTGTTGGCTGCAAGCCTTGCAGTTTTCAGTGCATCTCATCAATTTGCTGAGCATACTTCTCAGATGTAATGGTTTCACCGGGATTCAGAAAGCTGTAGTGGATCAGACCAGCAGCAGACCACCAAAGAGTGACTGTCACCTCTTTTTGGTGTAAGTTTGTCCTTGGGAAGCGCTTTCAAGCAGCTTCTTAGTCTGACCACTGAGCTGGTCATCACTGGTTGTGATATAAAATCCACTTTTCGTTGCATGTCACAATGCAATTGAGAAATGTTTTTTTGCTGTTACAATATGAGAAGACAACACATCAAAATGACAATTTTTTGGATTTTTGATCAGCTCATGAAGTACCCATTTATTGAGCTTTTTCACCTTTCCAATTTGCTTCAAATACCGAACTACCATAGAATGGTCAACATTGGGTTCTTTGGCAACTTCTTGTGTAGTTGTAAGAGAATCAGCTTTGATGATTGCTCTGAATTGGTTGTCAACTACCGATGGCCAGCCACTGCACATGTCATTTTCAAGGCTTTCGTCTTCTTTGCAAAACTCCTTGAACCACGACTATACTGTACATTCATTAGCAGTAACTAGGCCAAATGCGTTGTTGGTATCCAAGTTGTCTCCACTGTTTTATGACCCATTTTGAACTTGAATAAGAAAATTGCTCTAATTTGTTTTTTTATCTAATATCATTTCCATAGTCTAAAATAAAAATAAAATAAACAGCAATAAGTCATTAGAAAAAAACATAAAGCAAGAAATGTGCATTAAAATGAATTTTTAATACATACATACATACGCACCTAACACTGGCACTCCCAGATTCATAAAGCAAATATTACTAGACCTAAAACATGACATAAAGAGCAACATAATAATAGTGGGGGACTTCAATACACCACTAACAGAACTAGACAAGTCATTGAGGCAGAAAATTAAAGAAACACTGGACTTAAACAATACTCTAGAAAAAATGGTCCTAACAACATTTACAGAACATCCTACTCAAAAACTGTGGAGTATACATTCTTCCCATGAGCACATGGAACACTTTCCAGGAAAGACCATACGTTAGGCCACAAAACGTGTCTTGTCAAATTAAAACAAAATCAAAAATCTTCTCAGACCACAGTGGAATAAAACTAGAAATCAATTCCAAGAGGAACTCTCAAAACTCTCCAAATATGTGAAAATTAAACAACCTGCTGCTGAATGATCTTTGGGTCAATGATGAAATAAAGATGGACATTAGAAAAATTTTTAATTGAATGACAGTGGTGATACAAGCTACCAAAATCTCTGGGATACAGGAAAAACAATACTAAGAAGGATGTTCATAACACTAAATGCCCACATCAAAAAGACAGAAAGATCACAAGTTAACAACCTAATGTTATACTTTAGGACACTAGAAAAACAAAACAAAACAAAACTAGAAAAACAAAACAAACTCCAAAGCTAGCAGAAGACAAGAAATAACAAAGATCAGAGCAGAATTAAGTGAAATTGAAACAAAAATACAAAAGATCAATGAAACAAAATGTTGGTTTTTTTGAGAAGATAAACAAAATTGACAGATAGCTAGTTAGATTAACCAAGAAAAGAAGAGAAAGCATTCAAATGAGCTTCGTCAGAAATGAAAAAGGAGACATTACAGCTGATACCACAGAAATACAAAAGATCATCTGAAGATATTATGGACAGCTCTATGCACACAAACTAGAAAATCTATAGGAAATGGATGAATTTTTAGAAACACACAATCTCCCAAGTTTGAATCGGGAAGAAACTGAAATCCTGAATGGAATAATATTGAGTAGCTAGATTGAATCAGTAATTTAAAAACCTCTTAACACCACTACCACCAACAGCAAAAGGCCCAGGACTAGATGGATACACAGACAAATTCTTCCAGACCTACAAAGAAGAACTGGTATCTATTCTACTGAAACTGTTTCATAACACTGAGAAGGATGAAATCCTCTCTAACTCATTCTATGAAGCCATTACCACCATAATACCAAAGCCAGGAAACGTCACACACAAAGAAAACCATAGACCAATATCCCTCATGAACTTAGATGCAAAAATACTCAACAAAATACTAGCAAATCAAATCCAACAGCACATCAAAAATATAATTCACCATGATCGAGTGGGTTTCATCCCAGAGATGCAAGCATGGTTCAACTTATGCAAATCAATAAATATGATTCACCACATAAACAGAATTAAAAACAAAACCCATATGATCATCTCAATCAATACATAAAGAGCATTTGTTTTGTTTTGTTTTGTTTGATTTGTAGACAGAGTCTCACTCTGTTGCCCTGGCTAGAGTGCCGTGGCATCAGCCTAGCTCACAGCAACCTTCAACTCCTGGGCTCAAGCAGTCCTCCTGCCTCAGCCTCCCGAGTAGCTGGGACTACAGGCATGTACCACCATGCCTGGATAATTTTTTCTATCTATTTGTAGTTGTCCAATTAGTTTCTCTCTATTTTTTTAGTAGAGATGGGGGCTCACTCTTGCTCAGAGCTTGTCTTAAAGAGCTTTTGATAAAATCCAGCACCCTTTCATGATAAAAACCTTTAATAAACTAGGTCCAGAAGGAACATACCTCAAAATAATAAAATCCATATATGACAGACCCACAGCCAACATCAAACTAAATGAGGAAAAGTTGAAAGCATTCTCCTTAGGAACAGGAACAAGACAAGCATTCCCACTTTGACCACTTCTATTAAACATAGTACTGAAAATCCTAACCAGAGCAGTCAGTCAAGAGAAAGAAATAAAGGGCATCCAAATCAGAAAAAAGATCAGACTATCCCTATTTGCTGATGGTATGATTTTATATCTAGAAAATCCTAAAGATTCCTCCAAAGACTCCTAGAATTGATAAATAAATTCAGTAAAGATTCAAGTTACAAAATTAATGTACACAAATTAGTAGTATTTCTGTACACTAATAACAGCCAAGCTGAGAATCAAATCAAGAACTCAATACCGGCCGGGTGCGGTGGCTCACGCCTGTAATCCTAGCTCTCTGGGAGGCCGAGGTGGGCGGATCGTTTGAGCTCAGGAGTTCGAGACCAGCCTGAGCAAGAGTGAGACCCCATCTCTACTATAAATAGAAAGAAATTAATTGGCCAACTAATATATATAGAAAAAAAAAATTAGCCAGGCATGGTGGCACATGCCTGTAGTCCCAGCTACTTGGGAGGCTGAGGCAATAGGATTGCTTGAGCCCAGGAGTTTGAGGTTGCTGTGAGCTAGGCTGATGCCATGGCACTCACTCTAGCCTGGGCAATAAAGTGAGACTCTGTCTCAAAAAAAAAAAAAAAAAAAAAAGAACTCAATACCATTTACAATAGTTAAAAAAAAGAAAAACCTACCTAGGAATATATGTACCCAAGGAATTGAAAGATATCTACAAGGAGAACTATAAAACATGGATGAAAGAAATTGTTGATGACACAAACAAATGGAAAAATATTCATGCGTATTGATTGGAAGAGACAATATTGTTAAAATGTCCATACCACCCATTGTGATTTACAGATTCAAAGCACTTCCCATTAAAATACCAATGTCATTTTTCACAGAATTAGAAAAAACAATCCTAAATTTCATATGGAATCAAGAAGGAGCCCAAATAGCCAAAGCAATTGTAAGCAAAAAGAATAAATCTGGAGACATCACATTACCTGACTTCAAATTATACTATGAGGCTATAGTAACCAAAACAGCATGCTATTGGTATAAAGGTAGACACATAGATCAATGGAACAGAATAGAAAACCCAGACATAAAACCATAAACCTACAACCA